>CM031922.1:33999766-34029348 GCA_018703695.1 Prunus fruticosa | reverse complement strand
ATTGGAAATTAGTTAATGGAGCTATGAATTAGTGTAGTTTATATGATTTAATAAATACTTTTATTTTTAGAAAGGCTATAAAAACTGCAAGTACAAAAAAGAGTTCATTAGATTTTACCCTAAAGACTTTAATTAGCTCACCCGTTTGAAAAATTCCTAAAGACTTGTACTTGGCGACCATGTTATATAAATATAAATGTCGTTTGGATATTAGTTTAATAGCTACGAACCCTTTTAAAAGTATAAATGGAATATCATACTCTTCCTATATTCTTTGATTTCTTTGACTTACATTGGATGAGAGTATTGTGTAGACTTTAACGCAAAAATTAAATCAAATTTTAATAAGCAACTTGCATGTAGTGGTTGCTATAATCACTTCAATTCCAGTCATCGTTGATTAACCTATTACTATATATATAAATAAATAATATGTTGGAAAGAATTTAGGGGATAGACGATGCATTTTTAAATCAATATCTGAATTTAACCCATCTATTCACGCATATGCAGAGTAACAATAGTCATAATTCTTAATTAAAAAAGATTAAGAGTCTTAGTCCTTAGATTACCAAAACAATAAAAAATATTAATAGTCCTATAGGCAATTAGGCATGATTTTTTCAAAGCACAATGCAGCCTCTAAAATGAATTTCCCTTTTCTGTATAAAGTTTTCTAATTGAGGATATGTTTTCAAAGTCATGACATATTATACAGAAACTCATACAGAGTCTATGTGGAGAGAAAAATTCAAAATCAGTCACTTGTTATTTTCTAATTGGTTCTTAGTGTGTTAAAATTTTATAAGCACCAATTATAAAATAACAAGTAGCTACTTTTGAATTTTTCACTCCAAATAGGCTCAGACCTTTGTATATTATGTCATACTAAAATGGATTTGATAGTGAAATCCTCGTTTTATATTTATAGCACCAATTTTACTCTTCTCAATTCGATTTTTTGAATGAATTTGACAAAACATTCCTCTCTTTTCCCACCTGTCTTTCTCTCCACCTTGCCCCTGGTTGGCATGGCCATTATGTTCATAGCCATGGTGAGGAAAACGAACAATTTTTCAGCTAAACCTTTTATAACCAAAAAAAAGCTTTAAAATTTAACAAAAAATAGAAAATGGAAAACTATAAAAAAAAAAAAAACGGGCTTACAAGCGTGGCTAAAATTGTGCTTTACTCCTTAAGCATCTAACAGCAGTCCATTGGACATCTCCTATTAACAGATCTGTCTTAAGTTTATGTGCCCATAGCCATAGTTTTTTCAGTTATGGGCTTCGGGCCCCATTGTGAGGCCTACCATAATGTAATTTCGTGGGGATAATATTTAGCTGCACCTCTTTCTCCACTTGTCGTGATTATGCATATCATAATCGTAACTATTTTTAAATCACCATTTAAAGATCATCTTTACAATAAAGAAAAATATCAACCAAATTGAAGATAGTTTAGTCATTCATTTTCTAACACTTGCTAACTTGAGTGTCAGAGTGTCTTCTTATACGTTTCCCATCCCTCGTTACTTAACGATTAAGTTTTATTGATGACATTCGATATCTCTAAATTATGCTTCAAGTGATTGTATTAGTATACCACTAAAGTAAACTATTATCGCGTGAAGTTGAGATGCCCAATTCCACACTGTGATTTGGCCTACAAAACAAAACCATAGTTTTAAATTCATGAATACACTTTTTGCTATCGCTCTATAGCCGTAGCCCAATATATCTGTCGTCCCTCAATTTTGTTTCTGTAAGCCCATATTTTTCAATCAAGGACAAACCCATAGAAAATCTAGTCTTCGGATTTAGAGGATGAGGCTGTAGCTCAATGTGGCACGTGTATTAGAGAGGAGTATTATTATGTCATATATTTGGCTTGCTAACTGTGGACTTGATGATACTCATTTCACCGCTCCACCGGAAATTCCCTCTGCACCTACCACATTCCAGCTTGGTAGTTTCCACCGCCTGTCTAGTGTTGAGCCCTAAGATTTGATGTATGATTTGTTACTAAAGTCCGGATGTTTGATGAGAAAATTTTGAAGTGTAAATTGATTGCGTACAATTATATTCTTATCTTCCCTCGTGATTAGTCATATAACCACCTAAATTTACCAATGAAATTAAGTTAGATTTTTATATTTATGACTGGTGTGTCCTTGAATAAAGATTCAGAGATTACAAATCTAACTAAATCATGAATCAAACAACTAAATAAAGAGAAGGATGAAGAAAGTGATATAATCTTGGAGATTGAATCAAATCCCAATGATCACAAGATAGTGATAAAATCAAATCAACATTATGGTAATGTTAAGAATCAGCAAAGGCGATTTATGGCCTAAGAGAAGACCTGCCCAAACTAGGAGAAAAATGTATGACGGGTTGTTGGAAATTAACCTCCATCACTAGACAGAATGCAAGAATCCTCAACAACTTTAATAAATGTTCGAGCAGCCTTTGCTGATAGGCTTTGCTAAGAACAAAGAACATGTGGTCTCTGAAAGAAGAAAACATAAACTCAAACATAATGTTTGACAATATCCATAAAAGACTTGATCTATGAACACAAACATGTCGCTACAATTAGCGTAACCTAGCAATCAGAACAAAAGATTGAACAAAGAGGCAAGCAATTCAATCCATTATCTTCAGATCATGCAGCAAACCTAAGGCCATATAAAGAAAAGAAGAAATCAAATTTGTAATAAAAAAAATCCCATGACATTAGCATCACTAATTAACCGTATATATTACGAAAGTTAAGAACCTAAGACATATTGGCAGCTAATAATCTCTGGGAAAATCGACAGAAAATAAAACTCCTAATTTAATTGTAACTACATCTTTTGTGGAAACAAAGAAACACCCATCATCAATTTTCATCTGGTTGAGCGACTTCTGTCTCTCGGAAGAGCAGGAAGCTGAGACAGCTTTACAAAATTATCCTCTCTCACATCACATGAATTCTTGCAAGAAAACATACTGAACCTGCTCTTCCTGCCTCTAAACCCAATTGCACCGAAACCTTTCTTATTATTCTCACTGCCAGGCAGCTTACCTGAATTATTATTCAAAGTGCTTGTACTTTTGGTGCACTCTTTGTAAGCCAGAAGAAAAGGGTCTGCTTCTACATGCCATCTAAACCCCTTCGTCGAACTACTTCTACTCGGAGCCTTCAATAATGGGCATGGAGGCAGAGGAATCTTTATCTCAGGATTGTTCAACAACTTTTTGGGGCTATCTTCAGAGTCTTCTTCTGCAGAGAGGCAGTTAAGGACACCAACCCCAAAATCTGTAGGGCAGTCTTGGTTTGTGACCTTGGAGACGCCGGGCATGGCCTCCCATGAAAAGGGTACGCTCCCTTGTGAATGAACCTTTCTGTGGCTCATCTTTGGTGCTCTGTTTTCTTCTTTGGGGGTTTGTTTTGTTTTGATAATTTGGATTTGGGAGGAGGGTTAACGGGATCTTTTCATGTATTTGGCGATGTTTAACTGCAGAGATACCTAAAAGGGCAAGCAAGAATAACGTGAAGAGGAAGATGATTCGGTTTTTAAAACGAATGCAAGATGAGATTGTGATTATTATGGAAAGGAAAGAAAACCAGTTTGTTGTGGGAGTTGAAGAGTGTGAGCGTGTGGTACGAAAAATAATGGGGTTTGAGTTGACGAATTCAATGGGGAATTATTGAGTTGGTAGAGTGGGATGGGGTATTCATTAATAACTTGTGTAGCAGTTTTAGGAAGCACATATGTGTAGATACAATCCCTGTACTAAGCATTCGATCACAACAGGAGAAATATATGATTTTAAGAAAACCTTATTTAACTCGGTGTATTTTGATTGAATCTTGAACAGGGAAAAGAAAGAAAAGTTGATTTGGAGCAAACAAAGTGAGTGACTAGAATCAAATAAGAATAACACAATCAATGTTGTATCAAGATGAATTTGAACAACTAGTTTTTGGTATAGTAGTTGTCTTTACTTTGTTGGAAAATGTCTCAAGTTGTCTTTACGAGTTCGATATCTAGTTGTAACCAACTCAATTATAATAATGTAACTTCGTTGTTGATATTTTAATCCGTTGTAAAAGTGTAATCGTAAAAGTGTAAGAAAAAGATGAAAAAGAGAATTGGGGAAGTTACCGAATCTAAAACTAAGTACAACATTAGGAAAGTTGTTGATCCATTGTACAAATTTTGCCTCAGGTCCCGATGTATGGTACACCTAGCACAGTGTGACTTAATATTTGTCAATTTTTAACTTTTGACTTAACAAACCGAAAACTAACGCACCAGCATATTTAGGGGCGGTTAAAAAGTTAAAGTTCCCACCCAGTCCTAGTCGAAATTGAAAGCCTAAACACAGTCAAATAGACTCATGCACAGTAAATAGAAAAGTAAGCAAGTTCCAATTCCCTTTTAATCATCACTTTAAAATCAATACGAAACTAGAGCATGAACGTGTTGCATAATCTTTGGTATTCCATTCGGGGGAATATCATAATCGTGATTATCTTTTATCTTTGTTGATATTAGTGTATCGTAGTCGTTATTATCTTTTGTACTCCCATTAAAATCTGTATCAAGTTTTATTTGAGTCTAAGTATGGATTCAATTCAAGTAATTGGTTGCATGTGTGGCTATTGTAATCGAGTCTTTCAGTTTTTATGAACGATATTCCTATCATTTGATAGGAAAAAAAAGTGGAACGTGTTTGATAAGTTTTACAAGTCTTTGTATAAGGTGGGTAGGCTTCGCTAGGTGGTAGACCAAGAAAAGTATGCGGGCAAAACCTTCATTATCAACCATGAAAGCGATCATTATGAACTTTCCAAGAACTACCCTATTTACTAATAATACTTGGGTAGAATTTTCTCTACATGCAGAATTCAGGGTTGGAGGCAAGACCACGACTACTAACCTGATAGAAAAATGGTTACAACAATGACATTGATTCTTTTGGAGTCGAATGTAAGGAATTGGACGCGATAAGATGAAAAGACTTCAGCCAATGAGAAATTAATTTTGATATTTAATCACCGTTATGTGACATTATGGTCATTGTCTAATGAAGACATTTGAGAAAACATGAATTCTCCGTTTTGTAACAAGTGATGGGAAGAGAAGACAGAGTAGTAATGTTTTTTGCTATTTTCAGTTACATAGGACAAGGCTCAACCAACTAAACATAAACCAACCTTAGCAACTCCAGCCCAATCATCATGCAGATCATCTCGAAGGAAAATTTTACACAGAAAATTGAATACTAAAATAACACACTTAGATTTGAAAGACAAAAAAAACTTAAAATAACTATTTTATATAAATAAATAAATAACAGATAAATAAAGGAATACAAAAATAAGAACTCACGGGCTGTTGGCAATGTAAGCCCAGGAACACAGATCAGGCAGACCATTTTAAAGTTGTGGTTTTGGCCCAATTAGAATGTAAAATTGAGGGATAGGAACAACATTTTTAGATGTCTATAATAACATTAGGGGTTGTCCACTTCGGAGCTGCTGGTGGTTTGAGTATTTGGAGGCAAGGTGTTGAAATTTATGTGGTTGGATTGACACAAATGTGAAATGTGTTGATGATTTTACATATATGTGGATTTATGGTACCCCCTACCACCATAAGAAGCTGGACTTTTGGAATGGCTGGCCTTGGTTGGTTATCGGTGATATCAATGAGGTTATTTGGGAACATGAAAAAGAAGGGGGTTCTGTCTGGAATCCTAGAAGGCGACGCTTTTTGCATGACTTTATGGAATGTAATGATCTGCTTGACATTGGATATAAAGGTCAACCTTACACTTGGGAAAGATGCTGTAATGGGGAAGTGATCTTGAGGGAACGTCTTGATTGAGCTCTCACGAACCTTGAGTGGATGGAACGTTGGTCTGACTCTTGTGTGGAGCATTGCATTAGATTGGGTTCTGATCACTGTCCGGTTTTGTTGAATACCAAACCTGTTTTCTGGCGAAACAAGAAAGTTTTTAAATTTGAGGCCCAGTGGGCAGATGAGTCTGGTTGTCGTGATGTTGTTGACACTTGTTGGAGGGAATCTGCCAACGGTTCAAGTCTGAAACAGTGGGGCACGAATAAGATAGGTAGCTGTTTGACATGTTTCAAACCAATAAGAGGAAGGGATATGAGCAGTGGCGGAGGAGGAATCTTACCACACGGGGTTTTAGTGTAAAAGTGGGAAAAAATATTGAAAATGAAATCATAGTAATTACATTCATAATTCATAACGGAAATAATATTACAAGCTATAATTGTCAACGACGAGGTTTCATATTTTGAAAACGTAGCATTATAGCTTCATTTTCAATACAAGCAAAAATATCTCTCTCAATATAAACAATCAAGCTATCACTCAACCATTGATCTCCCATTTTGTTCCGAAGTGGACCCTTAACAATATTCATGACAAAAAATGCCCTCTCCACTGAAGCAGTTGCAACCGGTAAAACTAAAGACAATGTAATGAGCAAATACACATAATTGAATACTTGATGCATCCTTGTCTCCACAATTTTTTTTGCAAGATCACCAACCCCTTCCAATTGAGAGAAATCACTCCTGGAACGCACATAATGAATATAAATCTCAAGTTGATCTTCAAGTGCCAAACAATCCTCATCCGAAAAGTCTTGAGGATAAAATTGAGCAAGACGAAGTAACTTTGGTTTATCAAAAGCTACAAATGAATTTTTCGGACTCAAACATGCCAAACAAATAAGTAACTCGGTATTTACCTCATTAAAGCGATCTTCTAACTCCGTAATTTGCTCATCAATGACATAAATGAAAAGCTCCACACGATAATGATGACGATTTGTCTTTATTGGAGCATTACGCATTGACCTCCCTGGAAGTATAAATGCCTCTTCCATGTTAGGAACATCAATATGATGTTTGTCACAAAAAGAAGAGGCTTCATTAACCAATGCATCGAACCCATTATTCCTCATCCAATATAGCTTTTCCTTGCATGATTTCACTAAAGCCATTGCATTCACAATTTCTTGATCCTTCCTTTGCAA
The DNA here is from genome assembly GCA_018703695.1 of Prunus fruticosa. Lineage (NCBI taxonomy): Eukaryota > Viridiplantae > Streptophyta > Magnoliopsida > Rosales > Rosaceae > Prunus > Prunus fruticosa. The sequence goes on along the minus strand of CM031922.1, from coordinate 34,022,278 downwards.
TGCTTGTGACACATCATTTGTGAGCCCCAATATGACTTTCATCAAGAAAAGGTGAAACACAAACTCAAAAGTGCGTATATCTCTCATTAACTTATTTGCTTCACCTGCACTATCATTGGGATTATCATCAATAACCATTTGAAGCACATAAACCACTTATGAAAACATAGATATGATGCTAATCAAGGTACCATAGTGTGAGTTCCATCGTGTGTCACCGGCACGTTTGAGACTTGTTTCTTGATTTAAGCATCGCCCCGTTATAAGACAATCATTTTCAAATGCTATCACAAGCTCTTCTTAGAGTTGCCCTCTAAGTAAATCACGCCGCTTACAAGATGCTCCAACATGATTAACCACACTATTAGCCGTTGCAAAAAAAGAGGCAATGTCTATATTTTTCTTTGCCACGGCAACAAGAGCTAGTTGAAGTTGATGAGCAAAGCAATGAACATAGTATGCACAAGGTTGTTCTCTCAATATCTTTGTCTTAAGGCCATTCAACTCACCTCTCATATTGCTAGCACCATCATAACCTTGTCCCCGTAGCTTGGAAAGGCTCAAACCGTTGTGAGAAAGAGAATGTGTCAATAGCATCCTTTAGTGAACTTGAAGTAGTGTCAGTAACATGTTGGATGCCCACAAATCTTTCAATTACATGCCCCTTGTCATCCACATATCGCAACACCATAGCCATTTTCTCTTTCACCGACACATCCCGTGCTTCATCCACCAATATTGAAAAGAATCTATCTTTTACACCATCCATGATAGAATCAAGTGTTTCAAGGGCACATGCACTCACAAGATCTTTTTGAATGCAAGGAGCTAGTAATTTGAGATTCCCCGAGCATTTTCCATCACAACTTCTCTAACTTTATCATCATTATCTGCAAGGAATTGCAATAGCTCCAAGTAATTTCCCCTATTGCTTGAAGTGGCACTTTCATCATGGCCACGAAAAGCAAGACCTTGTCGCAATAAAAATTTAGTGCACTTGCTTGATGCAATCAAGCATGTGCGATAAGCCTTACGAGCTTGGTCAGAGTGTTTGCTCACTGCCGTCTCAATATGTGTATTTTGATTCATCAAATTTGTAGCAGCTTCTCTAGCTTTATTATGAACACTCCCAACTGGTCCAACACGCATCTTAAATCTTTCTCTCCCTTTCTTCCAATTCTTAAATCCATCTCCAGTGAAAGCTTCACTACCCACTTGTTCAAAATTGGTTTTAAAGAGATAGCAATAGAGACAAAATGCCGCATCTTTAGATATGCTATACTCCAACCAATCAAACTCATCAAACCATTGAGGAATGAAGCGTCGATTTATTCCCGACATATTAGTTATTGGAAAATTATGACCTCTAGGTTGACAAGGTCCTTTTTTGTAGATATGATCTTCGGACCTCATCTCTCATATTAGCATCATAATCTATCATTCGAGTTCTTAATCCAGGGTCCGCTTGAAGATTACCCAAAACACCATCTCATTGACTTTGTCTTGAACTCGAACCCAAAACACCATCTAACTGACTTTCTCTTGAACTTGGAGTTCTTGAACTGCCAACATTATTTGAACTACCCGAACCCGATGATGACTTTCTCTTAAAAAACCGTTCCATAATAATTCTACATATACAAAATAATCAAAATAAATACTCACAATATAAACAAACCATCAACATAATCAAAATAATTATGAATTGGATTTCAATTAAATTAAATATATTCTACATATACAAAATAATGAAAACAAAAACTCACAATATAAACAAAATATCAATATAATCAAAATAAATATGAATTGGATTTCAATTAAAATAAATATATTCTACACTACAAAATAATGAAAATAAAAACTCACAATATAATCAAACCACCAATATAATCAAAATAAAGATGAATATGAATTGGGTTTCAATTAAATTAAATATATCATACATAGCAACATAGGGTTTAGAACTTACTTACTTGAATTGTGAAATTTCACAATAAGCTTGAGCAAAAACAAAGAGAGTAGCTCCACCACACGACAAAGACGACGGAAGCACAATGCACCCAACTGGCGGCAGCGGGGGAGGAGATGGAGTTGAGGGTTTGAGGGAGGAGGGATTGAGTTGGGAACTTAGGGTTGGAGCCAACAAATTTGGGGTTTGGTGAAGGAGGAATCGGGTCTGTTTTGGAGATAGGATGCTGGCCCTCTTTTGTGTTTTTTTTTAATTTCAGACTTGGCCCAAAACGACGTAGTTTTGGCCAGGTCATTTAAAAAAATTCTGCCTGGGCCAAAACGACGTCGTTTTGCCCAGGTTGTTTAAAAAAAAAAAAACAGAGCCGCGCATCTTCTTCTTCCTTCTTCTTCAGCTTTCAGACTATTCTTCTCTCGAGTCATTTCGTCGACCACTTGGTGGGCAGCTCCAAGGTCGCACCAGCAGCTCCAAGGGACCCCTAGGCTTATTTTCATGGCGTCCAAGAGGTCGCGCGACCCCATTGACCCCACTGTGGCTCCGACCTCTGGATATGAGCATGAGAAAGCATGACAGTGGCAGTTTCAACAAGGAATCAGGATGTTTAGGGCATGAAAAACGTTGATGGATACCTTGATTTGCCAAAAAATTTTGACACTCAAGTTTGGTATATTCACCTCCTTCATCACATTGAAATTTTTTTACCGAAGCATTTAACATATCCTCAACTTGTTTCTTAAATTTACCAAACAAATCAAAAACCTTGAATTTGTGTTTCATAGGGAATATCCACATGTATGGGGAAAAATCATCAACAAAGAGCAAATAATATCGATAACCATTAACTGACACAATAGGTGAACTCCAAACATTGGAGTGTACAAGCTCCAATGTAGAAGAAGAAACCGAATTTGATTTTGAAAAAGGTAATTTTGTGCTTTTACCTAAAGGACAGAAAGAACAAAATCCTACGTCAGAAGAGCCGGCAATCTGCACTTTTTTATTAGAAACCAAATTATTCATTATTGGTCTAGCTGGATAGCAGAGTGCCATTTTTGAATTGTAACACGAGTTCTTACAAAAGCTTGAAAATGTTGATTGGAAAATCCACTGCCAAAATGAAATGGATACAATCCATTCTCACATCTCCCTTGGAAAAGCCTCTTATGTGTCTTGAGATCCTTAACAAAAAAGGAATCATGAAAAATTAGGATGTAGCAATTGTTGTCGGAAGTGAAACGATGGACAAAAATTAAATTGGTGGACGCAAAGGGACAATGTAAGACATCATTTAGGTGAAAGGAACAAGAATTGGTGTTAATAGTGCTTGATCCAAAATGAGAAATGGATAATCCGAAATCATTACCTACACCTCCAACATTGTCATTACCAGTATATTCCTTGGGGTTGACCAAATTCTGAAGTTCAACAGTAACATGAGCATTTACACCTCCCGGCTACTGCCTTTTCTTTTCTTTCCCTTTGTGACTCTCAACTCTCCCTCTTTTGTGATGGAATATGAATCAATATGAATCCTTGAAGACTCTCTATTTATAGGCACTGGGCTTATGCGAGTGAGAAATGAAAGGTATGGATAATACAAAGCCCAAGAAACTCACAATGTTAAGATTAGGTAGGGAGATCCTCTCTCACCTTATTTATTCCTCCTTGTTTGTGAGGCGATATCCACCAATCCATCGATGCTTATTGAAGGTGGGATCTTAAAAGGCATAAAATTATCTCAACTGGCCCAACCATATCTCATATTTTTTTCGCCGATAATTCACTCTTCTTTATTCCAGGGCAGAGGAGGAAAACTGTGTTAAACTTAGGAGGTTGCTGGATTTGTACCTGTTAGGCTTCTAGCAGTGGCGAAGCCAGGATTTCATGAGTCTGGGGGCCTCTCACAGAATATAAATAATAGAAACTTCGAACTCACAAGACATCAAAACATCACAAATCATATGGTCTATAGTGTCTATTCATTACAATCATAATTGTCCAAGTTAACTTCTGTAGTTTGGTTTGAACTACTTTCATTTTTCTTTTGACTCTTTACAGGTGACGACTCCACTAACTTAGACTTTGATTTTCTTTTGAAAAATCTTTCCATAACTGAAACACATATATGAACTAAATTTAAATTCAAACAATTATGAACATCTTCTCAAACTTATAAACCAAAGCAAATTGAGCATTCAATTCAAAGCAATATATTAATCAAATCAATAGAGAATCATATATAAATTAAAAGGGATAGACAAATACATACTTGGAGTTGAATAGCGATTTACTAAATATCTCCAAAGCTTTTTCCCTTTGGTAATCTACACATAAATTGAAAAAATCATTAAAATCAATAAACATAAAAAAAAAAACTTGATAATATAATTAGAATTTGAGAAGAAAAAAAACTCATAAGCAACTAGCTGGTCTGGTCATGTTTCTAACCCGGAAAAGAGAAAAATGTTTAGGTTTATTGATTTATACAAGAAGACAATATATAATAATAATTATTATTATTATAATCCTTTTAGGAATAGATAATGTATGATTTTAGGATATTTGGCTTGGCTGGTCAATAGGGCCCACGTTGAAATCACTTTTGGCTTAAATCTACTTTGGCTGCTGGACCATGCCACTATGGCTTAACTTCAGATGAAATCTTCTTTGGCCCATATGGCTTCTAAATATGGGGAGCTTCTATAATGAGGAGGCTATTTGAGCAGGTTATTTGAGGAGGCCATCTCACCATCAAAATGGGTGTGGACCCCGCAATGCACCCCCCCATGTGCTTTGTTTTTGGTTGTTGATGGTGAGATTTCACTTCCTCAAATAACCTTCTCACTCAACCTCCTCATTCTAGCCTCTCCTTTAAATATGTAGCCAAACTCCAGAATACTAGTACTAATTTTTTTTTTAAATAAAATTTCAGTGGGGCCCAGTGACTGCACTGGTCCCCATGTGCCTTCGTGTAACATCCCGACCCAAAATATTAATAAGTTTGGATTTAATTAAATTTAAAAACGGAATTTCCAATTTTGCCCGTGAAGTGGGGGCAAAAAGGTCAATTTTTATCCTGGAAGAGTTTGGATCAACGAGTGGTATTTTTAGGAAGCTCGTACTAAGCCGAGTCCGTAGACACGTGGTAGGCTCGATTCGGACTTGAAACGAAGAAGATACGATCGAAAAATCATTAAGGGTCTAATTGGAAATTTTCAGAAAATAATTTGAATAAAAATCAGATTTTCAGTTTTATTTTCTCATTTCTCTCTTTCTCTCTCTCTTTCTCTCTCTCTCTCTCTCTCTCTCTCTCTCTCCCCGTGCGTCTCTTCCTCTTCGGTTTGCCCAATCACCTTCTCACCTTCGCAGCCACCATCACCGACCGCCACCTGAGCCGAGATCGGACCCATTCGAACCACCACCTCCTCCTCTCTCTTTCCCCAGCCAGCGCAGCCCTTGAGCCGCCGAAATTCACCGGAAAACGCAGAAACTGTTAGAAATGTGCCCTAAGAGCCAATACATTTGATGTAATCTCCTTAGAATACATTTCGTATATGATAAATAAAGGGCAATATTATTTTGTTATCTTTTATGTCGCATAAAGAAACAAAAGTCCAGGGTATACTAAATAAGAGATAAAGTAATCTAAAGAAGTTTAGATTCGGAGACCTTTAATCTCTAACTGTAGTATCCCAAAATGTTCCTAATCATAGGGTTATCAAATGGGCATTGATAAACCGTCAAGATTGGCACATACTATGTATGCTCAATAATGAGGATGGTTGGTCTCAAATCATTTGTGTAGTTGACACTAATACAAGTATGTGGGTGCTCATTAGTGAATGAGTACACTGAACGCGATCAACCGCAGTTTTCGTATGGAGTATTTATCCATATGTCAAACGAGAACTTATAGTTGCAATAATGCAAATTAGTCCTTAGACCTGAGGCATCATGGTTGTCTTGTGATGCGTTATTGATCTTTGATAGCTCACAAAGGCAAGTCGTAAAAGATTTTCCTCATGTGTTATTGGGATCTCTTAATTCATCATGGAGGCATGTGAATGTACAATAAGGAATCTCTACCTTTGATTAGAAAATGAGAATGTTTCAATATATGATTCAGTGAATCTTCGGCCGAAGTACTTGAACATGATTTAGAAAGTGTTTTAATTATGTTCTATTGAATCATATGAGGTTAATCATATTAGGGGTTTGACATTATCAATCCGTACCCTAATAATATGATTGGAAACATTGTATAAGAGAAGGACCGTATTGCATTGCAATTCCAATTGAATAGGTTCTTCATCTATTCTAATTAGCTTGGGTAGTCATGATATATTGCTAGATGTCACTCTTGGCTTGTGGAAGTCCTATGATTGATTGTGATCGATCCAAATAAAGGAAGAATTAAAAGGGGGTTTTAATTCCAGTTGGTTAGAAAGAGTTCTAATGTTTTCCCACTGCCTTGCTAAATTAGAACCTAATGGATCGCACACCTTAAATGGTTAACTTTGAGTAATACAAATGAGAATGAGGAAATCAATTTGATTGATTTGATGTGGATGATTTACTACGTGTAAAAATATATTTGGGCCTCGTAATAGTTAATGAGAAGCCCAAATGGTTGGGTATCAAGCCCATGGACTTAAGACACCTAAATTATGGCTTAAGTGTCATAAGGCCCAATTTTGGAAGCCCAATAGGGTTTGGCTGAAAATGCTTAAGTACAGGTGTGTGGGAATTGTTTCTATAAGCTAATTAACACAACAAACACAATCCAACATCAACCAAATAGGTTTGGGAGATCAAAGAGAGATAGTTGTGAGTTTTCAAGAGTGAAACATTATCTTCTTTCAAAGGGGTTTAGATTGAAACCAATCTTGAGAATCTTGCACTAGCATCCAAGTATTCTCAAGATACTTCTTCTCATCTCAAAGTTCCATTGGTGTGCAGACTTAGAGGCCATATACTTTTGTGGCTCACAAGGAGGAGAAAGATGAAGAGGAGATCAACAAAGGGAAATCATCAAGAGAAGACCAAAACACAACTTGGTTCATATTATAGCTTCAAGGGTAATTAGAACTTATCTTTTTTCTTGAATTTTCATTTATGAAAAACATATTAATGTTCATGGCTTAAGATACTTGGAAGAAGTTTTGTTTTTGAATTTAAACAACCACCATAGATTTCCGGTGCGATTAATTTGATTAAATGCATGTTTAATATTCAAATGAACTTCTTAAAAATGTTTTAAAACCAACAGAAACGTCGGCGGAAATTTCAGTAACTTTGAGGTCTTCTTTCTCCTTCAATTCTCCACCGATTCCGACGAGTGATGTATGAAAATCTAACTATTTTTCGTGCCCTAGCTGCATGTTGGATAGGTTTCCTGAAATTTTGAGAGAGTTTACAAGTTAAATTTCGAAGTTAGGTTTCAGCAGGTTTTCAAGTGGAATTTCCGGCCACTTCCGGCCACTCTTTGGCCTTTACCCAAGAGCAAAACTGACTCCAAATTAAGGGTATTACCTAGGATAGGAGTTTGGAGCCAAGATTCTAAGTTTTTCCGGTCGCGGAATAGTGATCAAGCGACCCACGCGCGGTAGCGCGTGGGGCGGAGCGTGGGAGGTCTGGAAGAGGTCACATTTCATCCTAGAATGATCCTTGTGTTGTCACGAGCGTGTAGGAGTTTACGGATCTCAATTTGGACATCGTTTGGGCCTCGAACGAATTACACATATTCTGTGATTTTCGGGTTTGATGTGTTTGGACCGTTAGATCAAACCCAATTTCATGTATGTTGTTCCTGTTATTCCTAGGATCGTATAGGAATTCGCGGTGATCGTGAATCGGAAGCCCGATGTTCCGATTCAATGATTTAAAGTTTATGTTTTACGATAACCGTTCGATCATGAGTTTTGATCGTCCAGTTGACCGAGTGTCTTTCAAGACTTTTCCAGCGTTTGAGACTCTTAAGTGGACCCTAGGAGTGTCTCGTTCCTCATGCGTACTAGATACCCGGGAAAATTACGATTTTATTTTAAAGTCTTATTTTGAAGAGTTGGATTTTAATATCGTATTCCTATTCTGAAATAGGTAATTCGACTCCGCCTTCAGAGGGCAGGACCCTCTCGGGGTCACACAGCTTGAGACTACTTGTGAGTGGACTTTGTTTTCAAATAATAGCATGGTTTTATAATGAAATTTCTATGCATGGAGATTTAAATGATTTTATGCAAACCCATCCTTTCGTATCCAATTATTCATATGTTGAATATGTTGTGTTATAAAGTTATTTGCAATTTATATGGGTTTTGACATATAAAGTATCTTGAAGTATATAAGTATATTATTGGGAAAGTGTTGGCTTGTTGAGATTGTGTGAGGTACTTTGGGGTGTTGTGAGATGAAGAAAAATACGAGTTTAGAATGTCAGTATGGAGTGCTATAAGCACTACCCTGTGTACCTCCCCTGGAATTGGAATGTGATTATGGAAATATGAGATACTTAGAAATGTCGAACCCGGGGCATACCTTAACGGGGTGTCGTTGTAGGCCCTTAATTGGGTAGTCTGCGCGCGTAGGACTGTTTCAGGCGTACGAGTCTTGATTCTTCGTCCGTACGTGCTGGCTGAGAGTTAGTCCCCCAGTTGGACGGCTAGTCCTAGCCACATAGTCCGTTTGAGGGTTGATAATTGTGAGCTAGTCAACAATCCCTTGTTGGATTGTTTCCCCGGTACAATTAGGTGTGTCATATATATATATAATATCTCTTATATTATATAGCTATTTCTTTGTTGTTGTTTTTGAGTGAGGATACTTCCCAGCTCGTCGTGCCAATGGGCACGTGTTTTGAGAGTTTGATTTGAAATTTATAATGGAAGGTATGGATGGGTTGATTTGTAAGTTTCACTGAATTTCGGATTTAGCTCGGGTTTGAGCAAACTATATATATATGATTATGATGGTTTTTAATGTATTGATTTCATGCATGGTTTTCTAACAGTGGGGTTATATTACTTTGGTTTCAATGAAATTGAATCTTGTTTTGTCCACTCACAATTTTCTGTTTTGCGCCCCACATCCAGGAGTTGACCTGGAACGAGCAGCTCAGCTGTGTCGTGTGCTCCAGAATCGCAAGCTTCAGTACACCGAGCCTTGGTACAGTTCTATACTCTGTAAATTCGTAAAACTTCATTTTTGCTAGTTTGTTGAATTCTGTAGACTTGCTCTATTCGCCCTGTTAGGATGTGATTTTTGAGGCCAGAGGCCATGGTTTATAACACTATACTCTGTGTAATGCATGCTGGCTGTTGGATTGTAATTATCTGTGTTTTTGACATGTTTGAAATTTTGGTTATATCCTATTTACAGGGGAGACTCTGCCAAAATTTTGGTAGGAAGTCTCGGTTATTAGTAAGTGGGCCCGACATCTGTAGGATGCCGGATATTTAGACGGGATCCGTCACGGTTTTCGAGGAGATTCGGGGCGGGTCCTGTCCACTTCGCCATTGGCTTCTAGTCAACTTATTAATTTGGATAAGTCTAGTATTGTTTTCAGTCAAAACATGATGACCATACTAAACTAAAGATTTGGGATATTCTGGCTATCGCTCTCTCTTTTTACCCAATGACGGGTTTTAAATTTCCGATTACGTTATGTAAGGAAATCAATGGGGACATGGCTAAATTCTGGTAGGGAGGCAAGGATGGTGATTCTAAGATACACTGGAGATCTTGGCAATCCCTCAGTATGGCAAAAAAGGATGGAGGATTGGGTTCTAAACACTTGGAGAACTTTAATCTTGTGTTACTAGGCAAACAATGTTGGAGAGCCATTCATAATCATGATGCCTTATGGTTTCATATTTTGAAGGACATATATTTTCTTGAATGCGATTTCAAGCAGGCATCGGCGGGGCATCGGGCCTCTTGGGTTTGGGCCAGCTGCTTGAGGGGCGAGACGCGCTGTAAAGGAGAAAATGCAAATTCATATCCTGAATGGTGAATCTACGAAGATATGGGAGGATGCTTGGTTGCCCCATCCCCACATTAGGTGTATCAACACTACTGCTCTTATCCCTCCATTTGCTCCGGTATATGTTAAAGATAGGGTTAATTACAATTTAGTACCCTGTGATTACACCCTTAAGACATGTTAGTCCTTATCCTTTCAATTTTAACAATCACATACCTCGGTCTTTTAAATTTGTTACAATGTGGTTCCACTATTAGGATTTCTATTAGATCTCTCTATTAATTACCTACGTGGCACTGTGGGTCCCACATGATTTATTTTTAAAATTTTAAATTGATTAAAATATGAATAAAATATTATTTTTTGGGAAAAAGTCGAAAAAGAGAAAGAAAAAAATTTGAGACCCACTGACTCAAAACCAGCGACCCCTTCCCTTCCCCCCCCCCCCCCCTCTTCTCCAACCTCCAACCTCCCCACAACCCCGACTTCCACCAAGCCACCTCTCCCTCGCATCCCCCACCCTCCCTACAACAAGCCACCCCTCCCCTCACCACAACTCTCTCTCTCTCTCTCTCTCTCTTCTAGTACCCACAATTTCAAACCCACCATTATTCCCTCGCCCAAAAAACCAGAAAACCAAAGGCACACTTTTAATTCCAATTCCAATCCGATCAAACCCCAAAACCCACAATTTCAGGTAAACAAAATTAACTCTTACCTCCTCTGTTATGATCCCAGTAGGAGCCAACTACCCACCAATCCATTCCAGTACAAAAATAAGAAGAACAAATAAAAACATTAATTACTGTTACTTAGTTTCAACAAATCAAAGGCTAGTAAAAGTAAAGGTTTTTTCTTGGCTGAAACCATTAGGCGAGTTCCTCTTGGGACTAAAAATGTGGGCTTTGGATGAAGATGGTTGATTGGGTTTTGGAATTGAAGAGGAAACAAAGGAAGCTTAAAAAGGTTGGTATCTCATACCCTAATGAAAATGGAGAGCCGCCTTGAGTCCGCACACCAATAGTAGTCGGTGGTTCCCATACATAATGAAAATCGAGGGGGTGAAGGGAGAAGAAAATCATAGGGGGGATGGGTTCTGTGGGTTCTAGGTTTGTGAGGGTTAGGGTTCTGAGTTCTAGGTTCGTGGGGGTTGGGGTTCTGAGTTCTAGGGTTCTAAGTTCTGGGTTCTAGGTTCGTGGGTTCTGGGTTCGTGGTGGTTGTTGAAGGGTGGTGGTCGATCGAGAGAGATATATATATATATATTTATTTTTTTATTTATTTTTTGGTTTTTAATATTTTATTCATATTTTAATCAATTTAAATTTTAAAAAATAAATAATGTGGAACCCACAGTGCCATGTAGGCAATTAATGGAAAGATTTGACAAAAACCCTAATGGCGGAACCACATTGTAACAAATTTAAAAGACCGAGGTATGTGATTGTTAAAATTGAAAGGATATGGACTAACATGTTTTAAGGGTATAAGCACAGGGTAATAAATTGTAATTAACCCTTAAAGATATTATGGATATAAGGAACCACACCTAAGACTCGATGATTTGGTTTATTTTATGGATGTGGAAACAGCTGACATGATTTGCCGAATTCCTATCCGTATGACAGATCAACCTAATCGTGTAATCTAGCCTTGGTCCTCTTGTGGAAATTATACAGTTAAATTGGGGACCATAATACTCATTCCTCAAGCAGTATCCTACATAAATTCAATGTGGACATTAAAAAAAAATCATATATGAATTTAAGGGTAGAATATTGCTTGCCTCCTTCCCTTTCTGCAAATCACAATTTGACACATATGCAAAAATTATTTATCAAAAACAAAAAAAGAAAAACTTATTCACACATGTCACACTGCTATTACCAGAAATGTAGAAGCTTCTACTTACATGGTAAGAAGGGAAGTATTTTCCATATCAATATATTTATACGACTTTGTATATGAGTTTTAAATCATCAATAGTCTATATATTGATTTTAAAAAACAGCAATAATTTTTGGGTTTATCTGTGAAATTAACAAATAATATAATACTAAAAAACAAAAGGCTTATTATCACAAAAGGTCCATGAGGTTTACGAAACTATCAGATTGCATCCTTAATGTTTTTTTGTGTCATTGGTGGTCCTCAAGGTTAGTATGTATAATCACAAATGGTCCATGCCGTTAGGTTTCCGTCAAAAACTTCATTAGTTTGCTAACATGGCATATATACATATCACAAAACATCCTGAGGTTTACACATCTATCACAAATGGTCCCTGCAAATTTTTTTAATTTTTTTCATTTAAAATTCATAAAATTTTGGTTTTCTTTTTTTAAATCTTATGAATTTTAAATTATTTTAAAATATACATTGTATTTTAAATACACATGACACTATATTATTTTAGATGTGGATTCCACATATATGCCACATCAACAAACTAATGGAGTTTTTTAAAATTAATTTAAAATTCATAAAATTTAAAAATGAAAAAAATCAAGGGTTTAGGGTTTATAAATGGTCCTCAAGGTTAAAATCCTTATATAAATGGTTTTTTCATTTTTAAATTTTATGAATTTTAGATTATTTTTTAAAAAAACTTTATTAGTTTGTTGGTGTGACATATATGTGGAGCCCTTATCTTCAAAAATATAGTATCATATGTATTTAAAATACAATATATATTTTTAAATATTATAAAAAAAAACAAAATTTTATGAATTTTAAATTAAAAAATTAAAAAAATTTGCAGGGACCATTTGTGATAGATGTGTAAACCTCAAGGATGTTTTGTGATATGTATATATGCCACGTCAGCAAACTAAGGAGTTTTTGGCGAACCTAACGGCAACCATTTGTGATTACACATACTAACCTTGGTAAGGGCCAATGACACAAAAAAACATTAAGGATGTGGAATCTATAATTTCGTAAATCTCAGGGGTTTTTGTGATAATAAGCCAAAACAAAATAAGAAATAAGAAATCAAAGCATGCTGTGATGCGCCCATCTAAATTTAAGCCCAAGACAAAAGAGACAAGCTGGTCAGTTTTAATTTGGGCCCAGTTGGTAGGTAAAAGCGAGGGATAGTAACGTCATTTTGAAATGTCTATATTAACAAAGCCAATTCTATCTCCCAAGTTCCCAACACTAGGGCTTCCCTTCGCATGTACAACCAGAGCCACAGCCCCGCCGCCTCTCTAGCTCTACTCCCGTCGCCCTGTAGAACGGTGTCGTTCCAATGGTTTGCGGCTTTCTCTCTCCCCGGCCATTGATTTTTATTAAACAAATTTCCACGACTCTTTTTTAATTATTTTTTGGGTTTTGTAAATTGAAGAGGGCGATGAAGATGAAAACATTTCTCGATTCTGAGTATATATATATACATGGACCAACCATTGGCATAGCATTCGTATTATGTACGGATGATTTGCTACTTGATGACAGTGTTTGTGCGTGTCTGAGCCTTCTCTTTTTTTATCAACGTATTTATTTTTCTCCTTTTGTTTTTAATTTTTTTAAATTAAATTGTGATAAGAATTTGGGGTTTTTTGGAATTAGAAGGTGAACTGGGTTTGGCTATGATTATAAAGTAAGTCTGATTGCTTAGTTGTAATATTGCAATTGGGCACTAGTATGACAGACTCCTATACACCCATAGAATATGAGCCCCCAATTCTCCAGTTGCTTCAATTCTATTAATCTTTCTTCTGCTTTAATTAAATGATTTGGTTTTGTTCGGTTTAACAAAAATCATTGAGGAAACGGAATCAAATCCAACCAATTTTGAACTGTTTGCCTCGATTTGGTTTGGGGATTTCGGGCCTAAACCCAGTTTAAGTTTTTAATCCAAAGCTTAATGAATAATATGAGTACAAATCTACAAGTGGACGGTGCGATTAAGTTTAGGCCGATTTATAAAACCGCAATCGATTTAGGGCTGATTCAGTTTTAGGCCGGTTTGTTTTATTAATTCCGATGAGGCAGTTCGGCCAGATTGAAGGAGGGCGGTAGTGTATAAAACAGAAGCAGAAGTTGTTGTCTCGTACTGTTTTGGATGCATTCGTGCCAGTGAAGAGTGGAATATCGTGGCAGTTGTCACTGTTTTGGATGCATTGATGCTAGTAAAACTGCTCTCCACTGTAACTACATGTGGTCTGCGTGCAAGCCAAAAAATAATTTAATGTTCACCCAAAACAAAAAAAGTAATAATTTAATGTTAAACAGTTAACTGTTATATTATCGATATTTAAATCAATTTTCCTATACAAGTTTGTCGTGTTGAGTTGTAACGGATTGAAAGGTCATTTTTAGGTTATGTTAGTTGATCCGAATTTGACTGGAATCCTTCTATACTTAACTTGAATTCGGTAAATTTTATGTTGATTTTGAGTCGTGTTATCTTGTCGTGTTAAAATTTGTCATTTGTAGATAGCACTAGTAAAGATGCTCCTTCAACACCAGGTTGACCGGTGACGAAAAATCTCCATCTGAAACACCCACTTGCATAAATCAAGTTCAACTTGTATGGCTATAAACCCAAAGGGTGGTCCATTGTTTGCCCTGGTCCCATCCCATCCCATCCCATCACTACATTATTTTAGATGAATCCTTGACTTCATGCATCCATCGTTTTAACACTAGCCTGTCCAGGACAATAAGAAGCCGGAGTACGCTAGGGCCAAACATGTGCAAATCCGGGTCAGGCTCAGAGGCGGTAGGGCCAACCTAAACCCTGGCCCACGCCCAAGCGGTTTTAACTCTACACAAACCAAACACACTGGAGTGTTGCATGTTGGGTTGACAGCCCACAAGAGTGCCTCTTGTCCCAAGGCCAGGGAGCTTCCAAACCTAATTTACTATTTCTGATCACAATCATGCATATCCGCTGCTGCAAGTGCAAAATCCACCAGCCAGAGGAGATTGGAAGAGAGCTCTGTCAAGGGGACGGGCCCCTATAAAGAGGCGGTCAATACACTTCAATGATCAATATGTGTTTTGGAAGATATCTCTTATATTATGACGGTAGAAGTTTCACTACCATCATTGACCTGCTTTGTCCCCACTGTTTTCAGGGGCTACACAGATCCTCCTCACTTGAAAATGTACATCTCACAATCCTGCAAAAGATACGCTGCCCTCTCACCCTACCAATAATGCAACTTTTTTGATAGTTTTGAATGACCAGTTATAAAATTCATAAAATAAATGTTAGGAGATAAGGTGACATATTAACAAAGCATAAATTACTTATAAAATTCATAAAGAAAGAACTATGGATACCCACAAATCCACACTAACCAAAGTGGCCAACACCTATGCAAATTAGGATCACCATGTCTCTAGTTTGTAAACCCAGGAAGAAAAAGAAGAAGAAGAAGAAGAAAATGAACAAAGGATATGGAAGCAAGAAACGAGAGAAATTAAAAACGATCACAAATGGTTATGCCAAGTTCATGTCTAGTCTCTCCTCCAGTTTGGAGCTTTGCCAATTTTACAGGGATGGAACTGAGGAACTTGCAAAGGTTGAACCTAGAACATCATCATATATGCTTGCCCCATCAAGATTCTTCTTGTTCTCACCTCTTGGGCTGCTCCCTGAGCTACTGTTTGAAAGCGAACAGAAAGTTGACTTCTGCAAGACACCGGTTGGGGAGGATCCCAACTGAGGGCTGCCATCCCACCCTTCATTTAAGAGGTTATGCGGCGATACTGAGCTATTGCACATCTTGCCACTGCTAGTGGTGTTGGTCAGGACCTCTCCTAAAGGACCCCCCATTGAATTTCCCCAAGAGATAGGTATCCAATTTGTCTTCTGGTTTGATTCACTAAGCTCATTTCTCACTCCCAAATTCATTTGGGCTGGCTCAAACTCTCTGGATAGCCTCAATGGTGAGAGTGCACATTTCTCTTGCGTGGGCGAGGAAGAGGACGATGAGAACTCCGAGGATGTCATAGGGATTGACATTGAGAGCTGAGTCCAGTCTGATTTTATTTCATCAGGCCAAGTACTGACCGAGTGACTGGACTGGTCCTTAGGCCAATCATCAATGAACTGCCGAAGCGGATGTTGGTCTTGGGCTTCCTGATCACTGAAATCTAGGAAAGAACCACCAAAGTCTTTAGAAATGTAAGAGTTCCTATGTGAAGGGTTGAGAAGTGAATCAGTAGAAACAAGGCCAAACTCTGATTGAGAAGATTCTTCCACTGGGATTTCTTGTTTTGGCATGTTAAACCTCGAATCACTGGTTTTCGGCTTGATGGTAGAAGCAGACATCACAGGAAGGCCACGAGGATCTTGCATCCTGCAACACACCTTCTCATTGATTAGAAAATGTCTAAGAAAGTGCATAAAGTAAAAGTAGATGAATAAACTAGGCATACCACTAAGAAATATGCACATAATTACATACAGTTTCAACGATAAAGGTCTTAATTCAATAATCCAAACTAGTAAGACTAGTCACCATCACCAAAGTAAAGATGGAATGATGGGGTCTACAATAAAGTAAAGGAAAAAGGTAGCGTGCATAACTGTTTGAAATCAAAATCATATTATAAAGCCTGGAAGGTCTAATGAGAACTAAAACAGAGAAGGAAGCTCTAGTGCATCTAATTTTCACCTGTTGACAAAGGCATCTGCAGAAGGATTGGCAGCACCAGCAGGTTGCAAACTTTTGAACTGGTTCTGCATGGTTGCGACATTATTGGATGTGCTGCTGCTTGGCATCACCGGCGTTGACGTTGACGATGTCATGGGCACCCCCTTTGAATTACTGGTCCCAGAGGCGGCCTGGCCAGGCTGGCCTTCCACAGGCTTTCTTGAACGATGGCGGCCCCTGTTTATGTGCCTTTCACAATACTTCTGGTCTGCAACAGCATCTCTTGAGCACCGCCATTTCTTCCCATCCGTTCGACGACACCTCCCAGGTTCAGGATCAGTGTTGCCAGAAAATCCCAGATGGTAAGAGCCCCACGCTACTGTATCAAAATAAAATCCCAACATATATATACATTGAAGAAAAGACAAATCAGACAAAAGGGTAAAACAAGAAGAACATGACTTCTGAATCAAACCCGGCATTACATTCTAATTGCAAATACTATCGTGGACAGAACTTTCAAACGAGGATAATCTGTTCAGCATAACAACATAAAATTGGAAATTCCATGCTCTGAACAGTAAACTGTACAAACAAATAGTATTTTAAGAATTTAAAAAACAGCAACAGCCTCATCAAATGTACAAAAAAATTAAATTTCAACACAGACGTATTTCTAACTGAGATTATTGAGCATTTATAAAAGAAGCTTACATGAGTTGGGAGCTAAATTTCCTGTAGAACCCGACAAGCCATAAGGATAGAGGGATTTCTTGAGAGGTATCAGTAAATTAGATGGCACAGGCACATTTGAAGTCATGTACTTGTAGATCAAGGCCTGGTGCTCTAGCTCAATCCACTGAGACGGAGTAAATGGTCCTCTAACCCCAGCAAAAGGCCCATGCATGCTCTGATTTATGCTTCCAGAACCATAAGCTGAAACATGAGAAACACAATGACTTGTCTGAAGCATAGTTACATTTAAAGGCCAAAAAAAAAAAATTAATAAAAAATAAAAACTGACCCAAACAAGTCTTATCTCCTAGTCCCAATATTTTCCTTTTTCCTTCTCACCCTTTCCCCATTTGTTTCTATCAATCTTTGAACTGTTGAAGATGTTACCAAAAACCAAAGCAAAAATGGCAGTTTCTATGAG
The DNA here is from genome assembly GCA_018703695.1 of Prunus fruticosa. Taxonomy (NCBI): domain Eukaryota; kingdom Viridiplantae; phylum Streptophyta; class Magnoliopsida; order Rosales; family Rosaceae; genus Prunus; species Prunus fruticosa. The sequence goes on along the minus strand of CM031922.1, from coordinate 34,004,564 downwards.
GTAGAAAATTCCACCTTTCTTTCTTGACAAGACCTCAAAACCGAAAATTTCTACTAAATGCCCTATGAAAAGACTCACCAACAATACTAGCAAAAACCCATCTTTGCACAAAAATGTGCCTAAAATTTCAGCTCTACAGTCACATTTCCCCAAACCCCATCTCATAAAATCCATGACCAGCATTGACCAACCAACCCACCACCCAAATATAAAAAATTAAAAATTAAAAATTAAAAAGGACACATAGATGAAATTAGTACCTGCTGCATTCCTAGTATAAGCAGAGGGAGTGAGAGCTGGGGTGCGCTGGTGGTAGGCAAAGTCTGGGCCTTGGATGGTTCTCTCCAACATTCCATCTTTGTTGAGAAAAGTGACTTCTGATTTGTTGTTAGAAAAGCTGAGCATCTGCTCCTGTCTGTGAGTATCAGCAGGAAGCAGAGAATTAGATCTCAGCAGGGGAGTGCCCTGATATTGTAATGGCATTGTCTTGGGAGCAGGCAAGTCATCATTTTTGGGCATTTTTGAGGTTCTCCAGTCATCTTCAGCAGGCCAAGATCTTTGCTGCTTGACAGAGCCAGATCCATGAGGAACATTTGGAGCATGACCCTTTGGTTTGGTCTCAGATTCTGAGGCCAGAGAATGAGCTGCTCCTGTTGCTCCACCTTCAGGGCCCACCAAACCCTCCAAACCCATCACCCCAAAATCCATTCTGGACACTCCACCAATCTCCAGATATTGAGTTCATGAGCAGGAAGACCGAAACGAAGCTTCAAAGAGTTCGATGAGAGAGAAAGAGAGGCTCATCTTGAGGGTGGGTTTTTCTACTGCTGAGAGAGAGCTGATTTTGAAAAAGGAGTGGTCTTTGAGAAGTAAAAAATAATAATAATTGGAGAGAGAGAGAGAGTAGAAACCGGGGAGCACACCAAGCTAGCTAGTACCAAACACACTCTCCACTTCAGAGACATGCTAGCACAAGTTTATCCATCACTATTTAAAGTGGAAATATTTGCAATTTTTTTTCTTATTATTATTATTTTTTTAAATGCAAATAAAATCAATATTACTACACTTGTTGGGAGCTGTATCTGTGTTTACACTGTTTAGAGTAGTAGATTTTGTATTTATTATAAACTTTTTCAAAGTGGATACTGGTAATAAATTTACTAAAATCTCCCTAAACCTCATTCTGGAAAGCAATAGGTAACCACAATTTCATTAGGATTTTGGTTTGTCTGACTTCCTACCAATTATGCCTCTCCCTAAATTATTGCCATGATTCTCATACAATTTTATATGCATACAATATCTGAGTTTCAAGTTGGAGTTATTAATTTTCGGTATATTTTCTGAGAGGCAAATTTCATTGCGGACGTTTTTGCTAACTTCGTACATAATTTCAACTTTTCTCATATTTGGTTTTCTAAGTTACCTTTTTCCGTAGCTTCTAAAGATCCTTTTTATGTTAGGACTCTAGGAATCCCAAAGTGATTCTCCTCGTAGTTTTGCTTTTGCCTTAAAACCAATTATTAAAATTTCCTTAATTTGTGCATTAGTAGTTAAAACTCTAAAAATTCAAAATCAACATGAACTTGGGTACATGTTGACATGATATCCTCAATTGTTTTTTCTTCTTTTTTCCCCTGGCAAAATCATCAAATACTGTTTAGTCCTTTGTTGGTTTGTGGATGTGTTTAGTTTGTCGCCAATGGATGTAATATTGCGTTGAAACATTTGTACTAGTACTAGCTAAAAATAAAGTTCTGAAGAAGATTCATGAGGTGCAAAATAAAAGATGCACAAAACGTGGGAATATATATATGACAAGAATCGGCCCTCGTACTTCATTTTTGTAATAAAAGTTGATCGATACGTCTCTTCCCAGACAAATCTTCTATGCATGTTAGCAATCGAAACTGCTTTGTATATATGATGGAAAATATTTATAGTTGTGGAGTTTGAGAGCATAGTTGTTGTATATACAAGTTTCATTTAAATAATTTCCCATTATTTTTTTATCGTAAGAGGGCTTACTATTAATAAAAGCCCATCACACTAATTAACAAATAAGTTTTCATAAAATAAAAGATTTGTCCTTGACTTCATTATTATTTTATTAGCATGTCACGTGAATTTCATTATCAAATTGAGATTGTCAACGCACTATATCACGTTACGACAACAACTTAGTATACCAAAAGGAGCTCTTTCCAGTTAAAGAATTAGACAAGACTACCATACTTCAGATAAAATTCTACGCGTGCGTCTCATATTTGTAAAATACAAATAAAAAGTTTTTTTCTCACATTTTTTTTTTTTTTTTGTGTGTATTCCAAAGAAACAAGGAAAAAGAGATTTGAAAGAAAGTTTAAGGGCTCGTTTGGTACGTCGGATTGTATTGACTAATTTATGTCGGATAGTATTAATTTGTTAGGATAGTCCTGACTGTTTATGCATAATATTATAAGGTGTTTGGTGGTGTTAGGATAAATAGTCTGACTAAGTTATACATAAGATTTTACATCAACTAACTCATTATCATAATTGTAGAACTTGGAATGTTTATTGATGGAAAAAAAAAATTCACATCTTGATATATTTAAATAATAAAAATATTTTCTGATTGTTTTTGTGTTGACATCGTCCTTTTGCCATCCTCTTGTAAACTCAAATGCAATATTGAAATGTCCAGTTGAGATTTTACCAGATACAGTCAAATCCTGGTTGAATTGCTTTGACATCTATAGCAACCCAACCCAACAAACAAGTCATATATAAATTTACATATAAACAAACAAACATAAAACTGAAAAATGAAGAAAGTATAAAACTTTAAATCAAAATGAAGAAAATTGATGAAAGCAAGAAACAACGGACTTGTTGAAAGGAGAGAACGTCAAAGCCGAACTTGAACTTGTTAAAATCTCCCTCGATAGGTGGAGAAATATCCGTTGATTCCAGAATTGATTTCGTGGTGTTCTCTTTATCCTGGGGACTTCTCCCTTCAATTGGGTATGCAAACCCCACCAGCCCATGGAATTGCAATTTCACAAACTTGGACATCGTCGATGGCAATGAAGCGAGAGTCAACCCTAACCCCAACCGCTGACTGGTGCCTGTTGCATTGGAGAACCATAGGGAGAAGAAGATGAAAGCGTATGATGTTTCACACATAATTTTTTTTTTCTTAACTTTATAATTAAGCGTGTATTATCTAAATCGGGCTGTGTGAGTTGTATTAATTAGTTAGGTAATGAGAGTATTAAAAGCCCAAACCGTATAAAATAGTCAGGTAATTAAATAATACAAGTTGACACCAAACAACTGACATAGACTATTTACTCCTATCCAGAACCTAATACGGTGTCCAACGAGCCCTAAGAGGGAAAAAGATGGGACAATGTTTTTCATGATTATATAGATATTTAAAATGAAAATAAGGTGAGTATGCTTAAAAAAAATATCTAAGCAGATAAGAAAATTAACCTTCGGTAATTAAAGCAACTTCTTTTCCTTCCAAAAGAAGACTCTCTCTCTCTCTCTCTCTCTCCAAATCTATTACTTTGATTACAAAATCTTTATAAATAAATAATTGAACGCTCCCACATTTAATTCATCCTCCCTTTTCTCACAAGTCACGTCACACTAATTAACTCTAATTAACCTAACTTGTGGGTTAACTTAAAAGTGAAATGAAAAAGTAAAACCATTTCCGGTAAGTCAAAGTCTCGTGTGGAAAAACCTATGCAAGTGGGAGTATGCATAAAGAAAATCTAGGAGGGCATTGATGTCACTTCAAAGATTGATGTTTAAAAAAATATATATGTATTAGATATTTTTATTTTTTTGCTGTGAAAGTTGTGTTAGAATTATCCCTTGGAATTTATCAAGGCTTCGTCGTTTTGTGCAACAGCACCAAGAGCCCGCTAGCGGGTTTCATGTTTGGGTCCGTCCTATCTGTGGCCGGTGGCGTATGGTTGCATCTTGCATGTAAAAACATGTTTGCCACGTGACCCCCCAGATGCCTTCTTCACTAACCTCCTTTTTGCCACCTTCTCCTCTTCTGTAATTAATGGTTGTTTTTTTTATTTTATGATTTTTGTTTAGTTGGTTACATATACCACCAAAGCATCTGAGATTATCCACGCATGGCCTCTATAACCATTTTGCTTTGTCTGTTAGATACTAACATACTTGTTTGAAACACTCGTAAGCAACTTCTTAACCGTTGATCAAATTGCTAATAATTATTATAAATAACTTTGAATAAGGTACGTATAATAGTCGTTGCACACTTTTCCAACCCGGCCAAAAACATAACTAGAAGGACTTGCCCTAGAGTAATGAACATACGTGATCTATTTGATCTTATCCTTGACTAACTAGAATCCAAATCCAATTTTTATCCTTTTTAAAGTTTGGATGCAAATGCAAAAAGAGAACTTTTATGCTCCATGGATAAATGCAAATGTGGTGGATGCTTCCACCTCAATTCTGAAACCCAAACGTGTGTTGTGCATTCTCATTGAAGACAAAGCCACAAAAGTCGCAAAAAATGTGCCAATGCATGCCCTAGATTTGACATGTATTTAGCCTTGAATGTCTCTGGTTTTGACAAGTATTAGCCATGTATTAACTCGGGATCACCAAAGACAAATCTTCCTAACTGCATCCCAAAACCAAAAGAAACCCTGCATTTTGTTGGACAGCTGGTGCCCATGCAACAAAACGTTGCAAACTTAAATGCAATTAATTAAATCAACCCAGATTCGATACAAACAAACCAAAGTGGGTCCATCGA
>CM031922.1:33982289-33999666 GCA_018703695.1 Prunus fruticosa | reverse complement strand
AAACAAACCAAAGTGGGTCCATCATTTCCAAAACCAAAACCAGAAGACAGCAATTAAAAACGTATTAGGCGGTGGCATAAATGCCCTTTTTAAAGAAGAAAAATATGATTCAACGCAGTACATTACTATCATGCTATTTTTTTTCAGATTTAGGAACGTCAATAGAATTCTTATAGCACATAACAAACTGTAATTAATTGTATAGAAATAGCATTATAATTGGAATATACAGTTAAAAGACTCTCATAATTAATGAGGGTATATGTGGGTGGTAAATTATAGGAGGCCTCGCTCAGTACAGAGCAGAATAGAATAGGTGGGTTAAAAAAATTATGGCTAAGATGAAGAGATATGCTACGCTATCTCTTTTCCAAGTCTACTGTTTTTGTCTAGTTTGTCCTGTAAGCTGTTCTGTGGATATTTTAGGTGCTGATGGGATCATAATTCCAACCATGTGGCCTACGAATGTTTTTTTTCTGAATATTGTCCTACCTACATTTTGGTCCTATAATTCCATATATTCTATATATTAGCTTTGACATTAATATGTCTTTTTACGAAGAAGTGACTGTCGACATAATGTTATAAATATCTCAAACAAACAGAGCTCCTAGTTATTGAACAATAGTGTTTGTATATAGAAATATAGAACATGTTTGATAATTTTCGAGTGACGTTTTTGTTAAATATGAGAGAATAATTACCAGTGGTCGACTATTAAATTAGGAATACCCAATATTGTCAATTTGTCATTAACTTAACATCTATAGTCTATAAATGTGGAATTTTATCACAAAAATGGTCAAAACCACCACATAGATCCGTCACACCGTAATTCAATACAATCAATAGTTTACTTTCATACACATTAAGTACCATAACAACATCGATATTATTCTCAGTTTGCAATTTAATTACCATATACGTGTAATGGGGTTTTAAACAAGGGGAGTTGAGATTCATGCCAAATAGAGGGGCTGGAAGTAGTACAAAACCTAACCTTATAAAAACCCTATTGAAAAAAACCAAATCCATTCACAAAAAAAACAAATAACACTCCAAACATCTATAATTTACAACATTGCTAATCGAACTTTTCAATAAGAAAAACCCACAATAAAGCCTAGCCCATGTTTTATTTTTTATAAAACCCCCAAGATAACTCCGCATATTAAGATAACTAGTGGGCTTGTTCCTCTGAAATTAACCCAGCTCGTAGGTTTTCTTAAATTTAACTGAGTTGAAGACCTCTGCCTATTTTGAATTGGTTTAGAAGGAGAGGTATGAGAAGAAGTTGGTGCTGAGAGGGTAGATAGTTATTTGCAAGGTTTGGTTTATGACATCGAAGCAATTTAGAGGTGGTTGAAATAGAACGATAATCCATTTTTGATCATATGCTCCGCTGCATAAGTTACAACCTGAGTATTACACTGACCAAATCATCAAAGGGCTTCTCACCAAAAAATCATCAAAGGGCTTATTCTGGTTAGCGATCAATTCATCTATTTTCTTATAATGACACGCACTTTTGTAAGATCAATGATTAATGGCTCTTAATGATACCAAATGTTACATTCACGTTATTTTGGCCATATTTTATCGATATTGAGAAATATCCTATACATCAATTTAAAGACGATATATCGATAAATTATTAATAATATATAGGTATTCTCATTTTATGAAGATTTAATCGTAAATATACTTAATATTTTTGATTGCGAATAACCGTCACACTTCTAAATTATTATTCATTTGGGATCTATGGGACATATATGTGGTGTGCACTACATCTTGCATGGACCATATCTTTTTTTTTTCTTTTTTTTTTATAGTAAATTATAAAATTATTAAACATTTAGTAACTTAGGAGTTTCATGAGAAATTTTCAGATACTAGCGAATGGGTGGAGCCGACACATAATCAATCACACTAGAATGGGCAATGTTCAATGTACTAAACCATCCAGACACTTTTACAAGGCTAAAAATCAAATGAATAATCCACTTGGCCACTGCTGAGAGAAAGATTAATGGGATGAATCAGACATTTCCAAATGACCATATCTCCAAAGTATCATCTAGACTCTCCAATTGTATCCACCAGGCCCATTGCTTATGCGCATTTTTCATCTGGGGAATGCACCATTGGGTGGAGTCGACATACCACGTGACACAATCTTATTAGTCAATGTATGGGCCACACACAGGGACCATTTCTAGGAACAAACCCTTGCCATGGCAAGGGTGCCAATTCAACACTATTCACATAGAGCTGGACGCCTCCCGCCCTCGGGACCACCCGGTTTCACATGTCATAACTCTCGCCATTGACAATTAATGATTTATTTTTTTGTTTTTTTCAAAACTTTTTTACTTAAACAATTATTTTGGATAATATTTTCCTGGTAAGATTTTTAGTTTACGGCTGTCAATAACGATTCATATCAGTAGAACAATTTTCGCGGTTCACATTTCAAGAATAAATTTCAAATTTTAATTTTAGAATACATTTCAAAATTCAAAATTACAATAAATTTCAAATTTCAAATTTCAGTTTGATTGAACAAAATTCAAATTTCAAAGGAATAAATGTCAAATGTCAAATTTTAAATTTTAATAAGAATTTCCACCTTCTAAAATTGCGTGATCGTGTTATTCTTATCCTTAAAATTATTCCTATAAAACCATAGGCTCACCTCATACCTCCCACACCATATCTTCTTGACATTTCCACGGTCTCAACAATTTCCATATCTTCTTGACATTTTCCATTTCTCACATTTTAATATTTCAATTTCATTCTCAATGGAGACATGAAGAGGTTTTGAAAGACAAGAGCGAGAAACTAGATAAATAATGCTGAGAAAGAAGCTTGCAAACAAACAGGGTGAAGAGAGACCAAGATGAAGGACTTACAGAGTACCGGCTTTGCTTTGAGGAGAAAAAACCAGAGCTTGCCGCTGTTCACGTGGAAGGTTGCGCCCGACGTGGACACATAGACATTTTCTGGGTTAGAATCTTTAGAATATTATTTTATCCCACAATCTCGTACTTACTTATGTTGATTTTCGAAGGACAGATGGAATGCGAACCCCATTCATTCGCAATAAAATCATGCATGGATATTTGCAATTATGATGAGTAATTTTGTTTCAAAGAAATGCGCTGTAAATTCCGGACTTCTTCCCTCAGAAGAGTGCGCAGGAATGTTGAAGATGATGTTAGCCCATTTAGTTATTTAATGGGAACGGGTCTGACGAGGTTGCCGTATGGTAGTTCTCTCACTATTTTGGAGGCCTTGTGTGATTTTCTTGGGCCAGGAATGAAACCACAACACAGCTGCTAATGACTCCTTCTAGGTCAACGCTGGAGGGAACTGCAAAGGCTTCTACAAAAGCCGAGATTTTAGGATTCATGGAATGATCGGCAACATTGACTCATGTACTTGGCAGCTTGGTACTATGTCCAGATGGCTTAGTAATGCCTCCCACACCATATCTTCTTACATTTCACTTATAGGTTTCCATAACTCCTCTACATTTCATTTAATATTTTAGTATTCAGTTCCATACTCTTACGGAGCATGGAAGAGTTTGGAGAGACAAGAGCGAAGTAACTGAGAGAAGAATGCGCAGAAGAGCTTGAAGCAGAGGGGTGAGAGAGAACTAGCTGAGTAACTTGGCATAATAGTGGCTTTGCTTGAGGAGAAACCAATAGTTGCCGCGTGAAAAAAAAATCCTCCACATGAAGGTCGGCGCCGAACGGGTCTCAGAACATAGGCATTTTCTGGGTAAGAATCTTCTAGAGAATCACTCCATCCCAGAATCTCTGTAATTTAACTAATGTTGATTTTCGAATGAGATATGGAATGCAACCCCATTATTCAATAAAATCATGCATGATATTTGCAATTATGATGAATACTTTGTTCAAAGAAAATGTTGCTGGGGAATTGGGAGCACTCTTCCCTCAGAAAAGTTCACAGTGTTATACGAATGTTAGCGTATGGCTCATCTCACTGAATTAGGTGGATGAGACCAACCGTATGGCGAAGTCTATGTATTTGGGAGGCCTTGGTGCGATTTTCTTTGTGATGCAGTGGAAACTCTATACACAAGGGATGCACTGCGCAGGGGCTACGCTTAGGGCCCTGCAAAGGCTTCTACAAAAGCCGAAGATTCCAGCACTTCCTGGAACCACAGGCAGGATTTACCCTGCATGTACGGAGGTGGAAAAATTGTCCAACTGCTTGGCAGGGGATTAATTGAGGAAGGGGCAGAAATCATCTCATCCTTGAAGCAGTTGTTAATCCACACATACCCCTCCCATGCTTCTTCCTAGCTCTGCCTGATCTTAAACACCGTTGGACAACGTCCTAAATCCCCGGTGTTTAATGATGGATCGAGTGGTGAAGCCCCAAATGTCACATATGAAATCAACGAGTCCGCCCACCAAAATGGGTATTATCTAGCTGATGAATCTACCTAGGTGGACCAACATCTGTTAGAATTATTTTAACACATCCCTCTATTCTTTGATAAGCAAAATTATCCCCACCTATCAAAGAACTACAGAAAGATGTGGAGAGGTGCTTTCTGTATCCTCCGAAGCGCCTGGGGAACTATCGGAGGGGCGGCGCGTCGATTCTACGAAAGAGGTGCTTAGGAGCATAATGATGCACTTGAATTATCTCCCACAACATGATTGTGGAGGATAAGTATGATTATCTAGCTGATGAAGTGTATGAGGCAGATCCTACTAATACGGCATTGATATTGATTTACTCAAAAATCAATTTTGAAAAATGGAGAACCAGGGCAACATGACCCGTGGTTCAAGATGGTAGTTTCATGCCCCGTAATTATTGTTTAATACAAGGACTTTGAATCGTCGGGATATTCATGAACAAGGTCAAGTTGACTTGATGGAGCATGTATGGGCGGTGAAAGACAATGGTAAGGTGAATGAAGTGAAGTGAAGACGTTTTTTTAATTTATTATGTTGATGTTGTATTTTTAGTTATGCTTTGTTTTTTAAATGCTTTGGTTTGTGGCTTTTCTATTTTGTATGCTTTGGTTGTGGTTGCTTTATTTGTATGCTTTGGTTGTGTTTGTTTTTTTTATGTATGAAATGTTTTGAATAAAAGGAATTTTGAAGATTTCTTCATTCATTAAAAGAAATTTAATACAAATAAGAAAACAAAATACATGAAGTACCATACTAATTTATTAAAACAAAAAAAAATACAATGAAATGAAAGGCAAGCAAGTTAACTTAATGGTTTTGAATCATCTCACCAATTTGGTGTTGCTTAGAACCTTGATCGTCACGAAAAAGCTTTCGTCCTCATAACATCCCTTCGTTTTAGCTTCCAAAGTTTGTTTTGATTTAGGGGACATATGGCTCTGCAATCACGGCCATGGTTTCCCGATCTTTTTTTTTACTATCTTGGCGGGCATACTCCTTTTTTCTTTGCGTATAGTACTCCATTTCTTTTGCATATTGAACGAACCGCCATATCATGTTGTTGTTGTTTCATATCCATTTCAATCCTCATGGCTTGGTGCTTTGAAATTTCCTTCAAAAAATTTAGATGCATTCTTCTACCGCATTACTCCCTCCTCTTCGCCTTCCGCGCCTCCTCCCAATAGGCCTAGGGTCTCCTTCCAGAGGTGAGAGTCTTGACTCATCGGGAATTTCCAAAGGTGAATCCAATGTCAGTTAGGGATCATGGAGTGGCGTTTCGTTCAACACCACCTCGGACCCGTTAGAATAATTTGGAATCTCTTACAATTTCTTCACCGCCTCTCAACATTGGGTATGAGTGTAGCTTTTTTTCCCTTGGCCAGGAGCACGACAAACTACATTTGTGCTTGCATAATCTATAAAAAAAATAAATAATGAAATGCAAATAGCTTTAAAAACAATTGACGATGCAACATGTATAAAAATAAAAATAAATGAAATGCAAGAAATTTTAACAATTTATTAGAAATGCAATAAATATTAACAAAATATAAAAATTGCAAGAAACATTTAAATAAATATTGGAAATACAAGAAATATCAATAAAAATATATAAATTGCAAGAAACATTTAAATAAAAATTAATGACATAGAAATTAATAAAACGAAAATTACAAATAATTTACCTCATTGCTAAGGTTTTTCCCACTTCTATGGTTGTTCATCGCTTTTGCCAAAGCATCTCTCATTTTCCCTCTACTTTTTTACCTAGTACCTTCACCTACTAGTATAATGCTATTATTTTGGATTCCTGTTTTAACCCATCGCCCTTTCACAAAATTCCTAGTACTAATTTTTTTACATATGACAGAATTTCATTTCATTAACTTGTTATGGGACAAATGAATGATTTTGACCCGAACACTCAGGAAACAAAACATCTTCCATTGGGGACTCCATGCTCTTTCCTTCACTTAACAAAGAATCCATAATATTTCCTAGAGAAAAATACAACTTAAAGGGATAAAACTTACTATTGAGTAGAAGGAGAAGAAAATGAATGAAAGGATTTGGTGTTAAAGTGAAGAGTATTTGTTGTTATTATAGAAAATAAATTCAGGATTTTTTTGGAATTTTTTTTAAAATTTCGGATTGTTTTTCATTCATTGTACAACAAATTTCAAGCTTGTCCTCATTGCTGGAAAAAGTGAGTTCCCTAGACCCGAGCTTGCCATTGCGGAAGAGAACTCTTGTCGGCTCACTGGAGTCGGAGCTGTTTTTCAATTTTTTTGTACAAAAAATCGGAAGCTTGCCCCATTGCCGCAACAAATCAGAGCCAACCTTGTCGCGATTGCGGAGATAAATCGCCGGCCCACCGGCAGCCCTGTCGCCGCCAATTTTACCGCTGGTGGCTGCGTGCTACATGTTGCGAACTGCGAAAAAAAATTTTGAAAATGCCAGGGTTTGCGTCAGCACCAAATGAGTTTTGGCCCTCCTGGCTGCACCTAATTGTGGGTTCTGAACTGCCTGGGTTGGATTTTGTTGCTGAAAACAATCTCCGGGTCGCCCCTAGCCTCCCTTCCCCGGTAAAGCCGAGTCGCTTAAGCGTGGGAAAAATCCAAAAGTTTCAAGCCATAAAGGTTTTCGAGTGGTCGAAACCACATGTTGACAAGCTTAATGCTATTCTGGACGGAAGAGGTGCTTGTCCCTGGGGCCTGGGTAGGCTAGCTTTAGCTGTGTATGGGTTTGGTTTGGGGTTGTCTATTTAACGTTTCAGCGGAAGAGAGTTGAGAAATGAAGTCCATATGATTGAAGGCTTCTACCCGTGACATGGCAAAAGGGAAAGGGTTGCATGCATCATTCATATGTGAATAGCGCCTACTCAGGAATATTCTGGGATATTTGTAAAAACTCATTAACTTATACATTAGTTTCAATTTGTCACCTTAAAATTTTTTTAGAGAAATGTCCACCTAAATTTTTCAAAATTTCTACTGAATTTCGTCACATTACTTTAAAATCATCCAATTTTCCATATATTTTGAAGGAATTTAAAAATGAAAAATTCTTATTAAAGCTTAAATGCAAAAATGGATGGGGGTTAAATGTAAAAGCCTTGTCTTCGATTTTTAACATATCGAAAAATTTTAATTTGATCAGAGAAAAATTAAAAATAAAATAAAACATTAGATAAAGGAAAAATACTTGAAAAAAGGATGGGGGTTGTCGGGGAAGGAAGGACCTAGCAACGGAGAGGTGGGAAGGACGGACATGGCCAAAGGGGGAGAGACGGAGACAGAGAAGTGGGGTCCCCGAATGGACAAATATTCGGTGGAGATGCGTTGGAAAATTCTAGGTGAGCAACTAGGGGATATTGGGGAGAGAGACTTGATCGGAGTTGGGTGGTGGGTTGTTGTTAGGGAGAAAGAGAAGAGAGAAGAACTGGCAACTGGCTGTTGAGATTTGAGGATTGGAGGTGGTGCTTTCATTTTTTGATTTTTTAGTTTTATGTTTTTTTTTCAATTATTTTATTTATTAAGGAACTCTAATCAATTATTTATTTTAAATTGTATCCAAATAAAGTGGTGATGGTGGGTGTCGAAGATAAGAGGGGGGAAGAGAGAAGTTTTTTTTTCAGAATTTTTATTTTTATTTTAATTATTTAAAAAATATAAATTTTTTTTAATGAATTTTCCATTTTAAAATACCCTTGAAAAATGAAAAAACAAAAATACCCTTCAAAAAGACTAAAATTGGATGATGTTAAATTCAGGCGTCAAATTATTTAATTTTAAAAATTCAGGTGACATTTTTCTTAAATTTTTTTTTAAGGTGACAAATTTAAAACTAAGTTAAAAGTTAAATGTGACATTTCTCTTAAATATCCCTGAAATTTTTCCTGGTTTTTCATCTATTGTCATAAGGATTACTGGAGGTTAGGCCGGCCCCATCCTAAATGGGTTATAGTGACAGATGAAACATGTTCCCCAAGAACTATTCCCGCCACACAAATAGAAAAGAAAGAATAACACGCTTGTCTTAGTACTTGGTACTAGTCAATTGCCTCCCTCCCATCACGAGTTTCTCTCAACCCACCGAATACCACATGACCATTAGAGAATCAGCTCAGCTCCCTAGGATTGCTCAGAGAGAGCCATGGCCCTAATCTCCACGAAGAAAATCCTAACCCTCAAATCCCCTTCAACCCCCTCTCTTCCTTTCTCATTCATCTCTCATTGGCCCCTTCCCAATCTCCCTCTCTTCTACCTCCTAACACTCACACTCCCCTCCCCTCTTCTGCTCCCCAAATCAACAACACAGTATAGCTCCAGACGACTTGTCGTTTCAGAGCCTCAACCAACACATCGGCTTTGGATTTCAGCCCCAGCATCGGTGAAGTCCTAGGTGACGTTAGGAACTTCATGCTGCTGGGTGAATCCGTCCAGTTCAAAGACCTCTGGGATTGAACGAGGTAGCTCTCCTACTTTTTCCTCTCTCACTGAGTAAACTTTTATCAAATTTCATTTTTTGGCAATGATTTTTTTTTCTTGCTTGTGATTTTAATTCCTTTCGGAGTAACCCTTTTGCGAATTGGATTTATTTGGATTGGAAGATGCACTCCGTATTGCGCCTGTGAGATTTCTGTGGTTGGATTTTGCTTTTGATTTTCATACAAAAAGGATGCATTTAGAAGGTAAAGTGGAACACAAACGTCGGTAGTGTAACCAGACTTCCCAAACCACTAGGTAGCAAAACAACTGTAGAGGTACACGTTACATGTACATATGTGTAATAATTATTATGGAGTTGGATATTTGCTTTAATCTGATATGGTGTATTAGTTTCTAAATTGCTTTTTATTCAATTTGTTCCAGGGGGTGGCTGTTGTTGCACTATTGAGACACTTTGCATGCCTTGCTGGGAACTAGCCTCCAGAGTAGTTTCCAGAATGGGTTTTATCTGAATTGCTGGACGTTCTTATTTACGTGTTACTTCTTCTGCTTCTTCTTTTCAGTTGGGAACTTGCTTCGGCTCTTAGGGTATCTAAAGCTAGATTTGATTCAGCTGGTGTGAAAATAATTGCAGTTGGTGTTGGTAGTCCTGATAAGCGGTATCCTGCAGAACGGGTATCTCATTTCTCCCATTTTTGCCACCACAATGTTTCTCAAGCTGCAGTACATAGGTTGTATTCCATGCTATCATATTTTAGGGTCATATTTATACTTTGAATGCTGTATAGTAAGTATCAAAATCACAGATTTCACTACAAAGAAAATGAGGATGTGTTAAAATGGAATACGGTTTTATAGGATATGATCTGAAATGAGGATGTGTTAAATGAATATTGGTTTTATAGGATATGTCTCAGGAACATGCTAGTGGGCATACGACCAGTAGACATGTTGGATTAGGGAATGAGATAATAATATTTTAGCCACAAGTTCCAATCCTTTTGGCTGATACATGAAGATCTCAAAATAAGTGGTGAACATATATGTTATGTTAAGGATGTTAGTCCTCTCACCATCAAATCAAAAGCCATTTGACAGAAACAAATCACGTAGGATCTCGTTTATGGGTCACAAATAAAGCTAAACGTTTTGACACATATTTTCAACCATCGGATTTTTATTAAGGTTTGGAAGTGTGCCCACAAAAAAATTCCTTTATTTTTATTTTTTTGGGACAACGTTTGCACTGTAAAAGATTCTTGTATCGTCTCTTTTAAACTTTAACTGTTGAACTCTCTCCCTCTCCCTTCCAACCACATACTCCAAATCAAATGTTGACCATTCTACCTCCTCCTGGAGAGGAGAGAAACTCTCATGCAATGGGGATAGCACAACACCTTTGTTATCCCCTGTCATAACGCAATGACACGTTGGATAACTTTTCCACGTGTTATCGTATCATCGGTTTTTTTGGGATGCAAAACAGTGCTATCCCCGCATAGGTATGTTTTTTTGCCTAGAGGGAGAGTGAATGTTGAGAGAGATACAGGAAACACACACGTGCAATGTGCAGGTCACGTTCCCAATAAAATGACAACTGTCTTTTATTTTTCTCTTTCTTTTTTTGGTGTTGGATGCATTCTTAACTCTTAGACTAGTAATTTTCATCTTTTAAAGGTTGTAAGATGTGTGTCAAAATATGTAGCTTCAAATTGTGTCCATTGAACCAAATCCCTTCTAGCTATGTCAATTGACACTGGTTCAGAAATTGAATCTTTGAAATGCAGCTATGCCTTTACCTATAAACAGTCAATTGGGAGCGGGAAAAGAAGGGAGTGTATGAGCCTTCAATGACTCTTAAGCTGAATTAAGCCTTGGAGAGTTGAGAATTGTATGACACAATCTAATATGCCAATAAAATTGTAATGACCCATACATTGGTTTCTTGACTCTGTTGGTCAAGCATGCAATCACATATGGCCAGCTACTATCATGTCATGTGACTTGTTTATTTAAGACACAGACCAGTTGATGATATATTAACATGATTGAATGATTTGATCACTTGATATTCTTTATATGTTTGAAGGTTCCAAATGTTCAGGAACCATTGGACAAAAAAGAAATAAACATCATTTGGTGAAGTCTCATTCACACATACAATCATACAACAGGCCTACTTTTAAGTAAGCATGCCATGTGACATTATAGTGGTTGATCATACTTGTTTATATGCTTTCAAATTGGAGAAAGCTATTTCCAGCTACTAGGACCAAATTGTGTCATTACTAGTTTGCTTGTGTCCTTAGCTATTTAAGTAACAAGTACTAGAATCCCCATGTTGAGAATACTGGAGTTTGGCATAAGTAATAGGTCATGTATTGCTGTAATGAAGTTCCTATGACATTATTTGCTGAGAAAATTGGCTGCTCAAGTTATAGCTGAATGTGTGATCATCTTTCTTTTTTTTCAATTGAGTTAAAGACATGATGACATTTGAATAAGTTTATACAGCATAAAGTCCTGTAATTCTCCTTAAATGTTCAGATCTGTCGTCTAATTTTCTTTATCTATATTTGCATTCCTATACCATGGCTTTATGTTGATCCCTGGAGCTGATTCTTTTCCCCGTGCTGTCCTACGTTCAGTTACCATTTCCAAGGGATAGCCTTTATGCTGATCCTGATCCAAGGTAGAATTTATTTATTTATTTATTTTTGCCTGATCACAGGGTAATAAATGTTCTACATTAGATGTCTTTATTGTCGAATCTTCGGATTTTGGTGATTATAACTCTTACTTCCTCTTCTGTAATAGGCATACGATGTGTTGGGCTTATACTATGGAATTGGTCGAACTTTCTTCAATCCAGCTAGTGTATGTTCCTTTCCTTTTTTTCTGCTTATTATCTTTCAAGGACAATGTTTTTAATGATTTGCATGTATGTTTTGAAAAACTATATAAGAACAGGCAAAGGTGTTTTCAAGATTTGAGGCTCTGCAGAAAGCTGTAAAAAACTATACCATTCAAGCCATTCATATGACAGAAGTAGTGTGTTGGAACAGGTTTGAACATTGATCTTCTTTTCAGTATCGTAGGAGTTGTATTAAGTATACAACTTGGTCGTGCATTTAGTCCCCACTTATTTTTCTGAACCCTCTACTCTTCCTGTTTTTATTATAAACCAGGGAGGGATGTTTGTCTTTGAAGGGAAGCAATTGTTGTATGCTCGGAAAGACCAAGGGACGGTGATCATGCCCCATTAGATGACATCTTGGATGTTTGCCGCAAGTTGCTGTCTCCTGAAGCTTTGTCACTCTTAGGTTTTTCAGTTATGAGCATGATATTCAAATTTTACCCAGTTGAGTGTGCATACGAAATGCTCGCGTTTCATATTTCATGCTGCAGTAACAGTCAGACAGTCTGTCTGCCTGTTCAACCTTGCCATTCTTAACATCTGGTAGATTTAAAATTCAATGTATGCTAATATATTGCATCATGTCATTGTATAATACAGATTAGCATACACCAGAAATAAAAGGCAAAAAAAGAAAACCAATGTATTGTTGTATATAATAGTAACATGATGTTTTGTGAACCTTTTCCTGGTTCCAGTTTTACTCTTTACCTACATATGCTCATCATACTTCTGAACACCATGATTGACCGAACAAATTTGAAGAAACTTATAGAAAGAACACAGATTTAACTTTTAGAGGAAAATTTCTTTTGTATTAGGGTGAATTGCCTATAAATTATTGATGAAAGAAGGCAAAGATGGCTTTATGGATGAAAATCAGATCTACAGGGAAAATAACTCGGTGGCTGTGGATTGCTTACTGGTTAAGTTGTTGTTGCCGATAGTTTAATTTTTGAGGTGGGACTTGATTCATGGTCAGGCTCAGATTTGTTTGTGTTCAGTTTGTTTAGGAAATGGGTGAGTAAATCACGAGAATTACGGCCGCTTGGACAAATTCGTTTTTCTAGTAGTCCCAAACCATATTGGTTTAGGTTTAGGGAGTCAAAACCATACGCATCATATGTATGTCGAGAAATTAATTCCCAGTTTCCACACATGTTGAATTCCCTTTAGAAAAAAGGAACCAAAAAAAAAAAAAAAAGCATAACAATTTGTTGAAACAAAAAAAAGGGTCTGATGTACAGAGTAAAGTGGGTCGTAAAATTACCTAAACTGCAAGAACCCTAATGTTACTAAATCCTCCCTTTTCCCATTGGGAAACATCCTCAAGAAGGAATTCCTCCTACCTGTTAGTTTGATTACACTATAAATCCTACTTTCCTCAAAAAGCAGTGAGCACTCTAAAAACAACTATCACCTCAGTCTTATTATTTTGTAGAATTTTTTTCGTTTTGAGCGACATAACTCTATCAAGTCCTACTTCACTTCTTCTTTTTTCTTTTCGAAAACTTTGTGAGGGTTGTACGTTTTGATCACCAATGGACTTGCCTGAGCCCGGAAAGTTGTTCGTGGCTAGACTTCCAAAGACGATTAATGAAACCACCATGAAAGAACACTTCAACAAATATGGTGAAGTCAAGAACTGTGTGATTGTTATGGACAAAATTACTCGTGGGCCAAAGGGTTTGCATTCGTTACCTTCACTGAACCATTCATGGCTAAGAAGCATTGGAAGTAGAGCACGACATCTTCGGTAGAAAGGTTGGTTCCAAATTCCTTCCTCTTCTTTCTCTTTTTTTTTGGGTATTTAATTTGTATATCATAGGTGTTCTTTTGAATTTTTTTTTTTTCTAGTCCTTAACAACACTAGAAAAATTTACATTAAACTTATTACAAAATTTTCATTAATTTTGACTCGTCATAGAGTTGCTGACTTGACAGATGTACCATTTCTTATTGTATTTGGCCTATACTTAGACAAAATAACACTAATAATTTGTAAATAATTAAAATTAAAATAACATTAAAAAAGAAAACGAAAAAAGAAAACAAAAAAACAATTTCAATTCCCGATCCTCATCCTCCGGCTAACCCAGCCCCCTCTCCTCCTCCACCGCCGCACCCCGCCCACCCCCCCCCCCCCCCTTCTTCCTCTTTAGATGAAAATCTACCCCTATAACCCAACTTCAAAAGTCATTCAGATTAATTTTTTATTATTTTAAAATTATTTTACTTAGTTTTAATTTGGGTATGGGATTCTAAATTATGATTATGCAGTTAGACGCTAAACCTGCTTTACCAAAAGAGAGAGAAACTCCAAACCCAGAGGACGAGCAAGCTAAAGCATATTTCAAGACAAAGAAGATTTTTGTGGGAGGATCACCACATAATCTGACACAAGAAGAATTCAAAGAGCTACTTTGAGAAGTTTGGTACAATCATAAACGGGGTTATAATACATATCAAGGAAAGCGGCAAGTCCAGGGCTTCGGCTTTATCACTTTTGATTCAGAGGAGGCTGTGGATGAAGTCACCAAGGAAACCTATCATGAACTGAATGAGAAATTTGTGGAGGTGAGGAGGGCTTGGCCTAAGCACAAGAATGACAACATGATCCACACGTTTGACTGCAATAAAGTAGGGTTTGATTTTGGAGGGTCACAGTCTGATTATTATAGCAATTTTATGCTTTATGGCGCTCACTGCTTCAGTTGTTTTCTTCCTTATGGGTTTGGGCACCACTGAAAGGGTGTTTGTATTATGGTCAAAACACAGCCGGTTATATCACATGGCAGCCGAAGAAAGTTCCTACACACTTTGGAATGGAGAAGACAATGAGACTTACGCATGCCCATATGAGAATTCAGTCTAATTTTAGCACGTCACATGGATTCCTCGTTGTATTTTCAAATAAATTCAGACTGATATTTTGGTACTTCTATTATGTTTTTTTTTAATATGATGTTGTGTTTTTGTTCAAAAAGCTCTGGTTTAGCGTTAATGTTGTTGAAATTATCGTCAACTGATTCTTATTTTATGTCTTTTTGTCATAGTCAAATGAAAGTTTCAGGCATGATACTTCGTGGAAAATTAATTATAGGATGAGGAGATGGGTGGTCTGGTAGTGTGCTCCTTGGCGGTGCAACAAGGCTGCTCATGAGGAGGTTTCTCTGTTTGGAGGGGGCAAAACTGGGACTAATGGGTCCATCTCCATCAGTATCATCAAAGCCCATCTCCAATAACAACAATTATCATTTGGGGCCAAAAACGGTGCAGGGTAAAGACATAACTTGTTTGCTCCAATTGAAATGGCCCATTCCCTTTCCTTACTTTAGTTGTTGGGTTGTCCCCGCTGGGGGGTCAGAGACCTCCAACCCAAATAAATTTGTAATAGATCTCCAATTCGAACGCAATCGATGGGGGAATCGAAATTTGAACCTCCTACTTAACTCATTTGACAACGATTAATCTATTTAACATATTGAGCTGACCTCACCTCAAGCCATGTCAACAAAACAAAAGGCCATAGTCAAAAAAATAAGGTGATGCCTAGCAAACATGTACAGCATATTGAAATTGTTCTTTATACTTTTGAAATATATATTTCTCTTCATTTTGGTATTATATTTCCTTTTGTAAAAAAGACGTCTTTTCTTGTATATATACCTGAAAAACAGGACTTAGTTGAAACCGGTGTATACCCATTTGCATCTATTTTCTCGTGTAGGTGCAATAGGGCTGTTGTATCAATTCCCTCGTCTTCGATAGTTGCCCTTCTCAATACATTTACATTCGATCTAAGTCAAATACCTCTTCTCGCATCCCAACAAAATTGCCCATACACCATAACACCAACACCTCCTCTAGTGTCCATTCATTCCTCTGCTCTGCCATGAACAAAAAGCAAAAGTGGAAACTAAAATTAACCCACATTCTTCAAAGGGCCTTGTTTGTAGCAGACATGAAAGGAACCTCTAGACTCTAGTGCCCAAAGTGATCAAGGGTTTGGATTTTTCTTTAGAAAAAACCCCACCAACCATCCCAATAAATTTAAATTCATACATTTCCAACACAGCTTTCATAAATTTAAATTCATACATTTCTCTGTTTGTACCCCTTTTCAGACAATATGGGGTCCTAGGAATGTGAAAATTCTGGTGATTCAATTGTAAATGGCTTTTAAATAAGTTAATGGAAAGATGGGTTTGCCCCATTGCTCACTTTCATTCTAAAATCTAGGGTTTTTCCTCCCTTATTGGTAAATGAAAAAAATTCTAATGGGGTCAGTGGGTCACCTCCTAAAGTCTTAATCAGGGCTATAAGATCGATATAGAGTCTGTAGAGTAGTCTCAGCCTTTTTCCCTCCCCACATCTAGCAGAAGAATAAATCTATAGGTATATATAATTGGAAAACATATTTAATGACAATATGAAAGAAATTCATAGCAGCAGCAGCTATAGATGTTGCAGTTATAGAAGTAGCTGTAGAGAGAGAACTTAATTTTTGAATGTGACATGACGAAGTTTCTCCTGAGAGAGAGAGAGAGAGAGAGAGAGAGAGAGAGAGAGGGTAAATGGTGTTTGGAGTTTGCAGAGAAATGGCATTGGTTAATGGAGGAGGGGACACTTTTAATGGCGAGAAGGGTATTGTCTTGCTCTAAAAAAGGAAAAGAGAGCAGAGGCCTTTTAGTCCCCATGCATCGGTACAGTGCAGCGCCAACAGAGCTCTCTAGTCGCTCTCACTTCGGTTGCTATCCATATTATACTTTTTCTTTTACCCTTGCCCTCTTGGCAATTTCTGCAATCTTGTTTAGATTTTGTTTGTGTTTCACATTTCCAAGTGAAATACCACAACAACCCTTTCCTCAGTTAAGTGCATATCACTTCCATTACTCTTACCACCAAGGAACAAAAAAACAGTTTACGATTGTTGGTTCAGATTAAAGAAGTTTTGTGCATTCCAAAAGAGAAACAAAAAAATTGATGAATATGCCCATAAAATTGGAGAGGAATATACTTAAAGAGTCTAACTTTTTCTTTCAATTTTGTTTCCCGACCAATGTCACACATGATATGCACACTATAGTAACGCATAATTATAATAATGTTGAATCTAATGAAATAATGTCATGCTGGTTGAGGAAAAAAAAGAATTGGGTGTATAGCATTATCCAATTGGAGCTATATATGCAACCATATGCAAATTCCAAAGTTGGCATCCTTTTTTACACTAAAATTCTAAATACCATTGCAAATAAACCCCAGCATAGCCGGCTGATCTTGATTGAAATAGGATATGCCCTGAAGCATATTCTTATAGCGTAGATATCTAATAAACTAATGAACAAGAAGCACCTAGGCGGAACTAACATAGTGCATGCATATATATATGCCTATATATATACTCTTGCCTTATGACAAGGAAATATTAAGAAACAACATGAGTACTGACTCTAAGGTTGTTCTAGTCACAGGTTGTGCCAAAGGTGGCATTGGTTATGAGTACTGCAAGGCCTTTGCAGAGCAAAACTGCCGCG